>CM060080.1:35332379-35354879 GCA_030533445.1 Cyprinodon diabolis | reverse complement strand
TATATTTCTTAAGTCTCATGTAACTTCTATAATTTTAAGAGAAAAATATTATTCTTTAATATTGCAGCAGAAACCATGATCAGATGCTCTAAAGCACTTACTGTTTAAATACCAAGCAGAGAAACTTACCACCAGTCTGTGATAAAGATCTCTTCCTTAGCCTCTTCCAAAGCATCGGCCACATCCTCCATGTACGTCTTTCCATTCACATACCTGCACAGACAAAGCATTAAACTTCTGCAGCTCCTCATATCAGATGTTCCATTCACTCTGCCGTTTTGGTGCATGTGCTGGCACTCAGAAATATCAACAATTTAATAATATGGTTTACTTTCAGATACATGCAGCAGACGAAGGAGTACTTCTGTTTTCTGAGAGCTCACACTGTGATCACAGCTTGGCTGGAGACTGTCATTTTCTTCCAAATAAGTCTTCAGCCCAATATAAAACGTGTCAAGAGGCTTTTTTGTTCCCTTTTCTTACCGTCATTACTAATTAACACACTGCAGAGCATAAGGCTGCTCCATGAGTGAACTGTTCTTTATGTGCTAGCTTTGCATGAGGCTGAAGATGACATGGAGGCTGCATTGTATTGCTGTACATGATTCAGTGTCATATACTCTGCCAACTGAGGTTGAAAATGCAAATAAAAGGAGGAAAAATGGCAAGGCTTCCAAAACAGAGGTTTGACCACTCAGTCCTGGCAGGCGTCTCCATAGTTACCAGAGAAACAGTAGCAGAAGGCAGAAAAAAGGAACCTTTGTTCATTTTGACACATTCATTTTTGCAATAGCACACCAACATCAATGTTATTATATGCACACATGAAAGCAAGCCTTGTAAAACTGTAGGGATACAGGTTGACACTTAATTACAGATGACTTCCTATGGATCTAGTATATTAGAAGGGACACAGAGGCACATTTCTCGTTTTACTTTAAGAAACTCTTACATTTTTCTTTCAATAAATCATGACAAAATGTGATTGCTGTTTGCAGGAAGGATCTTCTGTAGTGGTCTATATTATAGCAGAGCTGAAAAGGCCTTTGCCTAGAAAGAATGTGTTGTTTTTTAGAGCATGCTTGGTGTTACACATTTAAAAAAAAAATCAAATAAAATAAAAAGTCAAATGGGCAGCTTTTCTAAAGCCAAAATTCCTGTTGCATAAACAAAGATGCAAATATTTGGAGTTTGATTGACTGTTAAGGGACTTAAACTGGGATCCTGTGTTTTGGCCAGATGAGAGCCAGATTCAGCATTTAGCTACAAAATGGGTTAACTCTAAAATAAAGATAGAATATGTATAAAAGCAGCTCATGTACATGGTTAGAAATATGATGCTATGGGACCTTTATTCTGCAAAAGCACCATGTGTGGTCTGTATGGAGTTATACCATGTATTAGCATGGGTATCAAAAGCTTAGCTCTGTGTTTAGTTTTTTTTTTTTCATTCCTGAATAATTGTGTTCAAACTAATCATGAGATTTTTTAATTGATTTTAATCATTTTTTTATTTCAGCTTATGCTACGGCATTTAACTTCACATTCATATTAAGGCTTTTCACACATATTTTTCAGTAATTATGGCAGGGGCTGTATATAAGAAGAGGCAACAGAGAAATGCACTGGACAGATTTCAAAGGGATCAGCTTTAAACTGACTAAAACCTTTGTTGATCATTTCTCATGTATCTAGTTGTGCATCCACATCAGCAACAGCAACACTTTTTTTTCTTTATTCCCAATGCGGTTACCATTTGGCAGGGACGTTTTCCTGTTCTTGTGCAAAAGATCCAAAGCGATGTTCTCGGAGGAAAGCCTTCCCATGACTCCTCACAAAGCTCTCAATGCTCTGCCCCCACCACCGTGCATGTCTGTAGCTGGTGCACTTAAACACGAGCGTCCTGCCAGCAGAATACACATGATTATGAACATGAGATGAAGTGAAATCATTTAAAGATGTTTGACATATATGGTGACATACCAGGGTATCAGTTCAATGTCAAAAGTCTAATCTGACCAAAAAGTAACAATAAAAAACAGCTCTTGGTGAAAAGCATTATTAGATTTTTTTTTGTTTGTTTGTTTGTTTTAGAATAGTTTTATTTAAGAAAACTTTAGCATTTACCCTGTTAGAAGAAACAATTGTAAGTTTTGTTATGTTTGGCCTCAGGCATAATGCGCTATTTATTATTTATGCAGTAAAGCTTAAATATTAAATGACCATCGATAAGAACCAAACATGAGAAGCACAACCTGGAAAGGCTGTCAATGCGGACTCCATGCTGGGTCTCTGTGTCTTTGGAGTCCATCTTGATGCTAAACTCTTTGTCCACCAGCACGACGAAGGAGATGGCCCCTGAGTCTGGCTTCATGTAAAGCAAGAATGAGTCCTTGACCACCAGCCAGCTGCAAAACACACAAGGTTATGTTTGTCAGCATCATTAGCACCATCGTATCTCCTGTGTCTACATTTGCTAGTAGGAACCTCAGCTGAGAGAAGCGTTTCTTTCACTTTTTGTTTAGAGGGAAGGGTGTGGGAAGAAAAACCATCAGTAGGTCAAATGCTGTAGGTGGTTTGGCTAAGTACTGTGAACGTGTGGGATTTTTGAGTGGATATGTTGTCTTTTGAAAATAACATTCGAAAAATGGTTTGATGGTAGTTTGGATTGGATAAAGGGAAATATGAAAAAGAGTTGATGCTTATTTATATTTCAAAGAATTCTATAACAACCAAGAAGTTTTCTTATGTTAGGAAAGGAGACAAACATTTCTTTAAAGATAAAAGGATCTCAAATAAGTTTTTTATTCGAATGTGTTTTAATTTACATTTTAATAAACAAATAGCCTCATAAAAATCAATTATACCTTTGTCAAAAAATGAGTGGATAATTTCCCTTTTGTTGTTAGAGCGATGTCACCCTTCTAATAATCAGTGAGGGAATATTCGTATCTTGTGGTTTTCTCTATTTCTTTATTCAAGTCTTTGAGGTTGGAAGGCTTTTACTGTCACTCTTATCTTTAGCTCCGTCCACAATTTCTCTTTTAGATTCTAATTAACACTCTGGCTGTGTCATATATGAAACGTTATTACTTCCTTTCCTAAATCCATTCATCCGTAGTTGTAAAAATTATTCCTCCTTAAATTCAGGCTAAAAGTCAATTGATGAAACCAAAACCAAAATCCTGAGCACTATGCAACCCACTGCAAACACATATGATTTACTTCAAGTTCGGAAATTTAGCACACAAAAAAAAAACATTTTTTCTCTATAAAAGGTTGGAGGTTTATTTTGAGTCAGCCATATACTATATGCTTTGTGCACAGCTTATTTCTTTTTTTAGACAGGTGTCACTTATATTAATCTATTTGTATATGCACTAATATTTAGCTAATCCAAATCTCTCATCAGTTCTACTTTTGTGATATTTTGGAATGTCTGTTTTATAGATTTTCTTATATATTATTAATTGTTTTCATAATAAGCAAGTATTTGCTTTGTTTTTTTGCCTCAGTTAATATTATATTTGTGAATCCAATCAGAATAACTAATGTGTTGATTGTGGCAGGTGGGTTTGGTTGCAGATGTAGTGAGAATAAGTAGTAGACATTGGGAGAGATAATAGTCATGTGCAGGGTTCCACAGCACTCTCTGTCGCTACCGAGGCAAGTTCATAATTCAGTCACCTTACTGACTGTGGAAACAACATTGAACTTCCAAAGGTGCAAAAAAACACGGCAGATGAAAATTATGGGTCTGATCATAATAGAGGTTCTTTATAAAGAAATAAGAATTGCTGAGTTTCTAAACAAGGATAACAAAAACAGCACATGCATATTTCTCAACTTGAATTGAATTATTATTCTATTTAAAAAGCAAACAAAAAACAAAACAAATTAAAAGCATGAATATACAACCCTGAGGCATTAGGGTTTTTGTATGAAGTGGAAAAAATAGGTGGAAAAATAAATCATAAAAATAAAACAAGCATGGATGTAAAGAGTGAACATTAGTAACTCACCGTTTTGACCAGCGATAGCAGGCCTGACCCTGACCACAGCAGTTCATTCCTGGAATACGATGTCCACCAGAGCGCTTGTAGATCATTCCTTCCCTGTTAATCATAGAGAATGAAAAAAATAAAATCCCTTTTTCGAGTTAACCTCTGCCCTGGGTATAAAAGCCATAACTGAAACATTCAAAATAAGAAACGTACAGTCCTTTGGGCCCCAAGTCATGAATGAAAGACAGCTGGCTTATATCAATGAACTCCATCTAAGAATACAACAAAAGAAAACTGGCTTTATGAAGGGATTTTTGTAAAATGACAATAACTGAGGAAAAAATGACATGGACAAGATATAGAAACCATATGGAAAGAATTTTTTTTAAACTAAACCTTTTTAAAGGATGCATCAATGCAATTTTGTAATACAAACTACTTTTTAAAGAATATATAATTTGTTAGAAAGAATAGAGAATAAATGGTACAGCAGTAGAACCATCATCAACTAAAAAACATTCAAATATCTGTGAATTGATGTAGTTACTCACAGTATGGTGATATTTCCGATACAAAGCCATCTTTAGAAGTGTGTTTAAATAGTCCTCCAACTGTCTCTATAGAAACACATACGTTATATTGCATCACAGTTATAATTTTAATGATAAAATCTATGAATATAACCACCAACATGCGTAGAGGTATTGTCAGAGAGGGCTTAAAGAGAACACCAGTTGGCAATGAGTTTAGTGCCATGGCAACAAACAAGTACCAAGCGAGCATCGTGCAGTAACTATGTTATTAAAGCGATTCACCAAACTTAGAGATCACAAAGAGGAAGCACAATCAGAACAGTGCAACTTACTCTCCTACTGGACACTTGCTCATCTCGGACCAGCTCGTCTCCTCCTCCCCTGGGTAAGGAGGGCATCTCCCTCACCTCGCTCTTCTTCATAGTCTTCCTCCTCACAGTGTGGCTGGGGGGCAAAAAACAAATTCTCAAACTAAAAAACACATGCTCACTTGCATAGAGGGAGTATTAATAAAATCTCCAAGTCAAATTGTTTTCACACAAATGAAGACGATTATGCAATTAAAAACTTTTTGTAGCTCTTCAGTCCTGGTGAAATGCTTGCTTTGTGAATCATGGTCATAGAAAATATAGATAGACTGAGTTACAGCTCTGAATCAGCATAATAGATTTAAAAAAAAAGACGTGATGTTGATTTCCATATTTCTATTTTTGTAACAGGAAGTGATTCATAAAAAATAAAAACCTTTTACCCAAAAGCTCTGCACAAAAGGACTGAAAAGCAATTAAAAGGAAATGTGCACACTGAAAACATCCAAAGAGTTAAGCAGTGATATTTTTTCAATAGCCCTTTCATGTTTGAATGTTTTAAAGTGAGTGTTATTTTAGTCTTTATGCCTAAGAATTTAACTCATTCAAAATGTCCGTTTATGTGTTTTTAGTTTAATATTTTAAGCTTACCTATACAGTAGAAGTCGTGTTGATCCAAGTGAACAAAATTAAACATTATCTACATATTTTTTGTGCATCAGCGCTGCATATATTTAGCATTGATTTGGAGCAGATTGTGAAAGATATGAGTAGCTGAACTTTGAATCTGTATAAACACATTCTTTAAAGGTGCCCTTGTTCCAAATCAAGTATCAGCTCAGGGTCCCCATCACAGCATGTTTGAGTTTAGGCATTCCTGACCGATCCTGTATTGATTCCTTTTGTTAGAACTTTTGCTAGATTTATGTTAGGTTCTCACCCTTCGAATTAACTGTATGGGTAATTTGCTCTGCCAGTCATAGAAAAAAACTTGGGTACTGAACTAATTACGTCATTGATCCACCACATCTTGATTCACCCCAACAAATGTGTATAGTTTTTATGCTTTTGCTGCAAGTTTAATAATTTATTTTAGAAAGACCATGCTGGCAGCAGATTCTACCGTTAGTTTAGCTCTTCAGCAGCCTGACAGAAGCAAAAAGACATAGGTGTACTAAAGAATGTCTAGCCATATATACAACATATTTTATAAATTATTGTGCTACATCACCAAATCAATTAAGTCTAGATATTAAAATCATCTGTTTGGCAGATTTTCAAGTTTTGTTTGGAGAAATTTAAAGCATTGGGATAAATTACAGTAGAGGCTGCAATTCCTTCTCATATAGTCATGAAGAGGGAACCATATCAGACCCAAAACAGGTTATAATCAAATATCTTCAAAATATTATAAGTTTGTTTTGCATATCAAACAGTGCACCTTTGAGCACTAATGTATCTACTGTATAATTTCTTTGTTAGTGCCTGCACTAACCTGCGTGATGGAAGTGGTATCCTCATCAGAGTTTTGTATGTCCTCATCTCTCTGTGCAGCTCCAGGAAATGCTTCTCCTTCCTCTTAACCAGCCAGGTAAATTCTCCATGTTTCATCTCGATCTTAAACACGGCTGGCAGAGACTGTAAACACACACATCTCACAATCAGTTAAGAAACAAACAAAATAACCCCATAATTTAAGATGATTAAAAGTGTACCAGAATACCTTGTTGACACTCCGGTGTTGTGATAAGTTGAAGCGGTCCTGTGCAGTGGTGAACCGTTCCACCTCTAGGATCTTGGCAGTAATAGGCACAGTGGGTAGGTAGACCCGTGCATTGGCCTCTCTAAAGCCCACTGTTTCATACACGGCTGAAAATGGTATGCGGCAGTCCCCTAGGAACAAAACCCACAGCAGGTGGTTAATGTTGAGCCTGTTCTTACATGTAGGAGATGTCCAGGCTTCTCAGGAGCGGGTAGGCTGCATTGCTAATTCTTCCTTAGTGCAATATTTTTCTGTAATACCATTGCTTGGAGTTAAGGGTGATAAGCGTTGAAATGAAAAACCTTTGTTGTCCCACAGCAGGAACATTTTTGCATGATAATGGTAAAAAAAGAAGAAGTAGACAGAACACACCAGACTTACACACTGGATGAAATGATATAAAGCAGAGGTAACAATCAAAAATCAGCGGGTTCAGAAAAAAGAAAATCATGAACCAGTAAAGGTCCTGCGACATTTTTAATTATAATCTGTTACTTTAAACAGAATTTAACACTGAAATAAAATGAGGTTTTTATGCCTCCATGTTATATATATATATATTGAATTTTAAAATTAAAAAAAATGTGAAAAATAAATAGAAAATGTTTCAATTTTAAAATCGAAAGTGTTTTTTGAAGTAGAGAACAACAATTGTTCGGTTTGGTATATAGACCATTTCTTGAATCACATATTATTTTATAAAACACCTGAACTGACCGTTTCTTTTTTCTTTCTTTTTTCTGGCTTAATGAGAGCAGTGGGCTTTATCCTGCCCTGCAAGGCTTTAAACCTGGGTTTGAATGGAGAAAAAGCCATTCTTAAGCACATATCAAAGTGCTCATTTTGTGCCTGGATGGATAATTATTTTTGATTATGGTAATGGTGGAGAATCCTGCTTCACAGCAGTAGCCAAAAGTATTAAAAATGTGCAGGGTCAACTTCAAGCACACCATTTCACTTTTCTTTCACCAGTTCACCGCAGTTCTTTCAGCAGTCCATACTGTCTTTGCTCTCTTTTTCTCATCATCTTTTCTTTCTTTCCCATCGCCCGGCTTGCCACAGGTTTGCCTGCTGTGTCTAAAAGTAGCAACAGAGGCAACCCAGACTGACAGCTCATTGGCTCATTTGTATCACGTGTAGCTTGGAAAGCGGCGCAAGTGAAGTTAGACACTGTTGTCGGACAACTGATGTGATAATTTATAAATGTTTTAAACCAGGTTGGGTCCGGATTAGCCAGCAGGTGGGTCTGGATCCGGACTACGGTCCGCTAATCTGTGACCTCTGCTATAAAGCTTGGCCAACCCTTTTTCTTTTAACTACAATGAACTACTGCTACAAAATACAACCCATATAAGATGGTTGATTTTACCTGAGAGTAAAAGATAAGGTTTTTAGTTGTGTGACCTACAACCCGAAAAACCTCAATCTCCTTAGCATTCCACTTTACTGACCCGTCTTGTAAATAGCATCAGTGTTGTGACTACAGTCCAATAGGGGTCCTTCACATGATAAACATTTTAACAAGTGTACAAAACATACTTTATGTGGACAAGCCGCCCGCAATCACCATGATCAAATCTAATTATCTAATTATTGCAGCTGGGACTAAGGACCAAAAAATAATAATAAAAATTTAACTTTAATCTCACAATGGAGAAATTCACTTCTGCACCTTAACCCATCCCCTTGGGGAGCAGTGGGATGCCACTGTGCAGTGCCTGGGAAGCAACAGGCTAAGGGTCTTACTCAGGGGCCCAGAGTGCAGGCTGTGGGTGTGGGCCTTCAACACAGGACCTCAGGATGCCGAGAACAGTGCTCTAACCACTAGGCTGCCACTCCTACAAATATGAACATATGTGGAATTTGAAAGGTTAAATTATTGTTTGATACTATATTGCTGAATACTTATAAATTTACTATAATAAAGTATGCATAAAATCAATAGGTTATTAAATAAAACAACTAATAGTCATCTCTTTCATGGTGTAAGTACAGTAAATGTGTGATAATATGAGCGGCAGGGTCATCATTTACATAGCGTACATCAGTTTGTCGCCCCTCCCCCAAGTAGATGTTTAGTACATTTGTGAAAATTAACAACCCTTAACTCATAAGAGTAAAGATATATTTATTTTATATCGAAAGTGAGAGTTTAACTTCAATAACATCTCTTTTAGACATTTTTTTTTCTTTTGCCCATATACAGCAAAGCATTAGTGTCACTTGGGAAGAAAAATGAGGAGTGAGTATTTATGTTGCTCACCCCTTGTAAGGAATAGCAGTGAAGAATGGCAGGACAAACACTTTAAACATATTGTATTTTCTTTACTGGGAACAACCAACAATAGTTACAGGAAGTGTGGGTTTTTTTCAGATTGTAGGGGGTAACCACATTTCTTCAGGTCAATCATTGTAGAGGTAAAATCATAAACTTACTGTACTCACACATATTCAATTATGGGAGAACAGTTTCAGCACTTGCTTCATTGTTTGCCCATGTTTGCAACATGTTCAAGTAGGGCTGGGCGATATAGAAAAAAAGCTTATCGATAAAAAAAATGCATATTGATCGATATCGATAATTATTGAAAAGATTTGAAACCATATTTTATGTGCAGCTCTGCCTGGACTTTTTATAATATTGCTAAATGATTTAATTTAGGTAAAAAACACAAACACAGACTTCGAATTAAATCTTTATTTAACCAACTTTTTTAACCATAACAGAATTGTTTTAAAGAAAAATAACTTAAGAGACCTGGATTATGTTCTTAAATACTGACAAAGAATAAACTAAAGTGACCAAAATAAATATAACAAATAAATAAATGCCCCCCCACCGCCGCCGCCGCCGCCGCCCCCGCCCCCGTTTCCTGCTTTAACCTGAGTTATTACTTTGAAGTGTCTGGCCCCTCAGCATTTTTATCTCAATTTTTAGAACTACGTGGGAAACTGCCCAGAACTGAAAATATATATATATTTTCCCGAAATTCCCGAAGATTCCTCGGAGGAGAGCCGCGCCGGGGATTACACAGCTCGTACTTCTGCGGGTGTGAGCGGCTGAGATGATAAAAAAAAAGAAGGTTGGTTGTTTTATCAGACATGGTTTCCACTGGTTTCCTACACATTTTACAGATGACTGTGGTTTGTTTTTGGTCCGACTTGCCATGACCGAAATACTGCCAGACTGCCGAACTACAAAAACCCTTCTTTGGAACAATTTCCTCCGACTCTCCTTGCTGCGACATCTTCATGTGCTCTGTGTTGTGGTTTGAGAGGGCGGCGCTTGGTGACGGCGTGCCTGGGTTTGCGATTGTGATTGGTTGGGAGGAAGCAGTGACTAGCATAAACATACGTGCTAGGCTACAATGAGAAGGAAGGAAAACTGCGTTTCTTTTTTATCGAACTTTTATCGACCCTCTTTTTTTCTATTGCGCCACACGTCTATCGATCGATATATATCGTTATTGAATTATCGCCCAGCCCTATGTTCAAGCAGAAAAACTAGAATCTGTACAAGAACATTCTGCAGTTCGCTAGCCTGTGTTGTTTTATTTTAATGAACCAGATAAAATTTCCTTGCTCTCATAAATGTCAGTTTATTCCATGATAGATTAGTAAATACACACCCAAGTAGTTCCCATCATAGTCGATCTCCTCTCCCTCCTCGAGGTCCAACTCTCTGGCATCCAGGCTTTCCACAAGGTCGGCCATGTTGATACCGTCATATGTGTCCGAAGCAGCTGAGGTGTCAGAAACTTCAGAGTTCACCAGGTCAAGTTTACTGGTAGTTGGCTGATCCTTGCCAAGCATGCTTAGCAGTCAGACCCTGGAGCAGGGCACACCTGTAGGAATAGAGAAATCATTATGACATTACAGTCATTTCCTTGTGAATGGATTTAAGATTAATACATTCACTTCCTTAAGTCCACACTCCCACATGGGAGGGTCAGTCTTTTGACTTTTGACCTCAATGATCGCATTCTAACCCAGTTGCTCTATTTTGAGTCAGAAAACCATCAAAAGTATTTATGTAGGCTCTCAGACAAACGTGCACAAAAAGACACAAATACCTTCACACAGCTATGGTAAGATGACTATAGACTAGCCATTGAACTTGGTTAGTTAGCTTTTTTTCTAATTAAAATCGTAAGATCATCAACTAACTGGCTCCTGTAAAAAAAATAAAAAACAGCTCCTAGTTTCATGGAAAAAAATAGGTGTGATCAATTTTATTATCATTGCCCTCAGAGAGGAGCTGATAAGATTAAAGATGAATTACTTTATATAGAACTTGAGTGCAGTGCGTCACGCATCACTCCACCTTATCAAATTCCTTTTGATCTACTTATCAAGTATATAATTATAATTGTTTTTCACCTTTAAACAAGACAGACTAAAGCTCATGGATAAAACAACTGGTCTGGCTCTGCTTGTTCAAGATCCTCTTGTTAAAGTTTAAAAATCCTTTCAAATGGACTTTTCCATAAGATAATGGACCTGTTGGTTTCGTTAATCTGAGCAGTGGGGATGGGTTGGAGGGTCGTAAAACTGGTTTGTAACAATCTGCTTTTATATATATGCAGAAAAATGGATTTAAAATTTTCAAAGGCCAAATGATTTGAATCAGAAGCTGTATGTATTGGTGGGAATCTGTCACGTCCAACACTCTGAATTGTTAAGGTTCTCCAGACCAGTCAGAATGAGGAGATTTGTTTTTCTCATGTGCAAAGGAAAGATTTTTAAGAGACTATTTGTCAGGCTTTTACTTTTGCTTTGGAGAAAAGGCATTTGTTATTTAACCCTTCTCCTTGGTCCATAGAGAAGAATCTGGAGGAATGTCTTCCTAAAAAACCCAACCAGTACTCAAAAGAAACTCCTGCAGCTGTTTATGTGTTTCTGTGATGCTAAGTAGTTCCCTTAAAGAGCCTCTACTTGATTTTACTTTTTAATGTCTTAAAGAAAATAGCTTTTTGTATTGTATACGGGGGGCAGAGGAAATCGTATGAATCCCTCATTGATTGGACATATGCAATCAATTCAATTCTAGTGCAGGCTACTAACTTTTACATTATAGTTTTCTCTGCTAATGGGGTTCACTCTGTCCGACTGTTCACTCAGTCAGCCACTAAGAGCGTTCCCCAACAAGGTGTGTTTTTTCCAAGCGCGACGGCTAGTAAACAGAAGCACGGCAGATAACAACGGGAAAGTCGGGATACCTCTGCGATCACAGCAAATAGAGCAAAATAACCTGAAAGGATCACAAAAGAGAAAGAGAAATAAAACTTGTAATGCAAGAATGACCAATGAAGGAACAAAGCTTGGGTTAAGAAGGTTAGAGGCGGGGCATACACTTTAAACTAAACTGTTCTCCTCGCTCATAGTTTAAAACTGTGCAGGATCATACACAGAGCCTTTAACTGCTTTCTGTCTTATAGGTTATAGAAACACAACCTTAGTTATATCATTCAAATTAATTATATACATTTTGAAAAATCCTGGGTGTTCCACCAGTAAAGACTGAGTGAAAGGTGTTTCAACGAAGTACGAGTTTATAGAACTGAACACTTGGTTAGTAAAGTTAAGGCAGCTTCTTTTTTTCCTTTTAAATTTCTACCTACCGGTAAAAGATTTTTTTGTCTTTCAGTTGAATTTAAACGGATTTATGTTACATTAATGGTGGAAAAACTTCACATTGCTAAATCCACATTGATAAATCTCTATCTATATGTTCCTCCTTAATTTGTACTATGACAACATCTTTGACTATGAAGTTATTTTTTTTCCCTCATTACATATCTTTTTATATAATTTTTCTACTAGACTGTCTAATCCACTTTGATCTAATCCATATTTTATGCTGTGAAACAGTCTATGATTACCTCAAAGTAGTAAGTTAGTAATTAGCTGAACTAATTAGGAAATTGGTCTAACCCACTTGTTGTATGGGGCCTTTCAGCATTCTAAAGGCTGAAAGGAGTGAATCTTTGGCAGGAGAAGCACCTTTTTATATTGTATACCTAAGCAGCGGATGACATTTCAGGTTCACTTTAAATTCCAATGCCAGGACCAAACTTTTTTTCCCCCCTCAATTTGTAATCTTAGGGATGCCTTTTTTCTGGTCATGGTCACTGGTCATGGTGTCTAGAATCTCTATTAACACCCTGAACATTATAGTTAATTTACCACTCTTCCCTAGAGACACATACACAGACATATCCCCGAAGATAATTAGTACTGTCTTTTTTGACCTTCAGCAAAGGTGTTGAAATAAAAGATGACAACAAGATCAGCTCTAAATGAACAATAGAGAAGACAACAACATTATGCTCCCAGATTCCCAAAGCTTGGACAGTTATTTCTGTTCTCATTATGGCAATTATCATATCTACATTAATATTTTTCAAAAAAATTTGTAACCCATGGCATGAGTACCTGACAGTTGTGCTAACCCACAAACATTCTTGAACAACTTCTTGCTTAAACTTAAGTCAAAATGGGCTTCATTTTTGTTTAGCAGGTAATACCTTGGAAAAGTTTCTAGTACAGTATATTTATCCATCTATCCTAACTGTCAGTTCTCACATCAGCAAGCTGGCTTTAGCTTTTACTGTATAGATAACTAAAACCTAACATGTAGTAAAGTTTCCTCTTTAAATTTGCTTATGAATGTATTTTGTCAAAGAAGGCTTTAAAATTGGAAAAAGGAAAATCAATAAAACCCACAAAAAAAAGAGGATATAGGAGGAACAGAGCAGTCATATTGCTATGAACAAACAGAAGAGCTGTGGAGCAACCCAACAAGGAGAATAAGCAAAACACACACCGGGGAGATGTTATCCCTAATAAAAGAAATCTGATGGTTTCTCTGCTGAATAATTTATTTTTGACCTTCATATGAAATGTATTTCATGACCAATTCTTAGAAAAATTCAAAATTTTTAATGGTAATTCTAAAGTGTTTATGGTTCTTGTAGTTCAAACATTATGCTGCAGTCCCATGAGCATTTAATGTGAGGGTGAGTAAGATCCTAGCACACTATAATCCACCTTTTTCTCTCAGGGGAAAAAGCTGACACAAAGGGAACACCCATTCATGTGCAATACCTTCTGAGCTCAGTGGTTAGTCATTCATGCTTGTGAGTCCATTATTAAAGTTACCAGAAAGTGTGTAGCAAAAGAAATAGAACAGGTCTCAGGAGAAGAGAAACAAGAGGAAAAGCAAAGAAAGAGGGAGTCAGAGACAAAAACCCTTTATAAAAGCTACCTAAGGCGTGACCACGTTTCCACAGGCATTCCATTGTCAGTGTGGGAGAGAAAGACCTTTGATTTAAAGTGTTCCGTTACTGTTTAATATACCTCTTATTTCTAAAAAAAAAAATTGTAATTTTAAAATAGCTTTTTAAACACGTTGGCCATTTTGGGATTACCACTATGGACCAGTCATTATGGGATAGTCATGATGACCAGAAGATGTTCGTTCAGATAAGTTTTTATGCTCATTGAATGCTGGGATGAAATAGTGAATACCACAATTTCCCTTAGTTATATATTACCTCTCTCAGTGTGTAAATATCCCCAAAACCACTTCTGCCATCTATATTCTTTCTTCTTTATCAGTTCCCCATTGTTGTTTTTCCTTCATGTGCAGCAAATTTGTTTTTGTTCTTCTCGTGTTCAAGCTTGCGTTTTCATTTTGTATTTCCTTGACACTTGACTTCAGAGTACTTCATTTGATTCATGTGGACAAAATAAGAAAATGCTTCATTTGATACTGCAACTGCATAAGTAGTTGTATGAGGATCTTCTTCAAAATAAAAGCATGAAAAATATGAAAAAAAAATTAAGGTAAAAATAAGAAAGTATTCTTTTTTGTGTCCGTTAAATAACAGTTACATTTGGTGGGATAGTAGTTAAGTGTACAATTTTGTGTTAGTACTTGAGGAAATTTCTTCTTCCACCACAAATTCTTTAGACTGTTTATAATGAATACAAGACAGACACACAAACACATGCTACACAGAGAGATAAAGGTTGAGCAGTAAACATTCCCACACTAGGGAACAAGATCTATCATGTTCACACAGTCAAACGAGTCACTGTAAGTCAGGCAGGTTGCAGCTCCAAGATCCCAATTGTGACTTTGAAATTAGACATTTACTCTATTTTATTAGAAGGCACTCTTTAAATGGGATCTTTTTTGTGTGTCAACTCAAGTTTCCCCTTGCAAGAAACATGGCCTTTACTGATTTATTTGACCACAAATACATATTGGAAGTTTTAACAACTTTGGTAACATTAGAAGCTCAATAACAGTTTTTAGTCAGTAAACCTGCAAATAACTTTAGTACATAGAGAGAAATTAACAAGCACTCTACCTTTCTGCTGTTAAGATATTTAAAGCATGTTTTCTGCAAAAAATGGGAACTATGGTAAAAAAAAAAAAAAAAAAATGAATGATCAAGTAAGGGTATTCCTCTGTTCATTCGTAATCCCGCACATTGGGCCGGATTTATCAAGATCCAATTTTGCGTGCAGTAATTTGCGCTCGCAAACTGGAATTTTGCGCGAGGGGCTGAACCATGGTTTGTGGGTGATTTAACAAGAGCGATTGCGTATCTGGTGGCAGGTGCAAAACTGTTGGAGACGCCCTATTTAAATGATGGTTTTGCGCGTTTTGTGGTTTGCAGCAAAGTAGTTTGTACAAACTAGTGCATTAAGAAATTTAAATCTTACAGTGACCCCCCAAAAAGAAAAAAAAAAAATATATATATATATCTAAAGAAAAAACTTTGGCAACCTTTATTCCCTAAGGTGGTATGTGGCTGAATTTCTACTTCACTGCAGTAAAAAAAACAAAAACAAAAAAACTGGTGTTTTGTATTGGCCTGTAGAAAAATGCACATACCAAATGGCTCACAAGAAGTGACTGTGGATGAGATTACTGCGCCTACGCATCCCTGCAGCATTGGCATGTTGCTCCACAGGCGCAGGGGGGAGGTCTGGTTTCTCCGTTAGGGCGTCAGGGCGACATGGCATAGAACGTCAGACAGCACTCCAATGTTGCAAGGAGTTTTGTGATATCTGGTATTGCGTGGGTCCTCCTTGCGGCTGGCTCCAAATCCATTCGGAGTTCGCCCAACAGCTCCAAAATGTCAATGCTGGATAAACGATATGTTTTGATGATCGTTTCCTCGTTCATTCCAAAAATATTCACACGGAGTGAAAAAATGCGTTCTCTGCGTCTCCTTGTTTCATTTCGATGTCTCCTTCTTGCGACAATAACCGCTGCCATGTGTGCGCAATTACGCATACAGACCATTTGCACCTTCTTTTGAAACATGTTAAATATAGAGTCAGATACCGTTAGCAAAATTGCTTTCAGGTTTAATAAATCACTTTGCGAGTGCTAATTAATATATTTACATCTTCTCCTCCCACATGACGCACTTTTGCATGTAAACGCCCCATATTGCATATTCATTGCAGAAAAAGTACTAAATGGATAAGAGGCACTATTTGGCAGGTTTTAAAGACCAAATCCTTTTAGCACGCTGTTGATAGATCAGTATGTACATTTTTTAGCGTGCGCAGTGAAATAGCTCACGTTTTTATACACGCAAACCTTTGATAGATCCGGCCCATTGTGTCCTGCATGAAAAGACAAAAAGCTTTTTTCCTGGCGAGAAAGACATTTAATTAGTGAAGAAGAAAGTACGCATGTCCTTTTAGTGTCCAAAAAAATGGGTGAGCTCCGAGGAAGTAACCCGATAAAGAGGAGAGATTTTACCATAAATCTTTTTTTTGTTAGAATTGAATTCCCCCAATCTATTCTATTCTATTCTATTCTATTCCATTCTATTCTAAACAATTTAACAACTGGAATCCATGATCAAGCCAATCCAGCAGCCTGCCAAGACGTGGGGTACATCCTGGACAGGTCATCATCACAGGTCAACTTAAATATGGTCAAAATGTTAGTTTTTCTTTGTAGAGCTTTTGTCATAACTGACCACCTTGATAAAAATTGAATGGGTTATTTTAATGCTGCATCTTTAATGTGATTTCTATGTAAAAATAATCTGTCTTCTAGCTGTATGTAAAATGGCCCAAGGATGAATAGTGGATGCAGCATGCTGCTAATGCTATTGTGGATTTATAAACATTAAACCACTGCTTACATTACAAGACAATGGAGAAACCCTGTAAGGGTTTAGGAGTCCTTCAAAATCCTTATATGGGGTCCTGTACCAGAACTGCTGACATGTTTCCATAGGTCTGTAAACTACTACTGCTTCTCGGACCTTAATTTGGCTGGAACTTGCTGTTGTGTTACCTTCTTTTTTTTTTCTCTCACATATTTTTCAGGGGGTTCTAAAAAAAACACAACAGAAATAAAAAAGTTGTTAAAAAATAACTGTTCCTGTAAATGGGATGTACTTTTTTCCTTTTAAACAATGTATACCATAACTTTTTTAAAGAGTCAATCTTGAAATTATTTGCACAAACCACTTTTCTTTAAAGCTACAGTGTGTAATTTTCAGCGACATCTAACATCCAGACTGCAGACCGCAGCAACATGAACATCTCCCCCCCACCGCTTCTCCCCCCCAACAGTACGGCGAGCGTTACGGGACAAAATGTCTTCCACGACGTCCGCATCACCTACCTTCTCAAGTGATGAGGTTTGTTTACATAGATAATTTTACAGATAGTATTTATTAGTATCTATAGTAGTATTTAGTATCTATTGTTCAGTACCGTCTCAGTTCATCTCTCTCAACTTGCCGTAGTTACTTTTGAGCGTAATGGGCGATCTCGCAATCGCTAGTTTGTTGGCTCTGCGCTGCCATAGCGCAAAGATGTCTGCCTCCATGGCTGCGAGACCCGCTCCTATGTAATTATAAATAACGAATTCTAAGGCAACGCAAATATTAAGGTTAAGAGGCTGAGCTCGTAGATGATGATAAATAACATAGTTATGTATAATATATTACATTTCTGACTGTATATCCCTGTAATTATTACACACTGTAGCTTTAACAATGTGGCTAGGACACTGTCACCAATAAAAGGAAGAAGGGAGCCATGCAGCTTTTGTTTTCAGTGACAGGGATTTTAGCCAACAGCCTTTCTAGCAGATGTTGTATAAATCATACAATGCTCCTCTTCAAAGAAATAAGTGGGCGGAGCTCTGTTTGGGTTACTAGGTGAGGAGCTGGGATCTCCTGGGGTTGCTATGTGAAGTGCAGTCGCTGTGGATTGTAGCGTAATAAACAAGACATTTTTTGAAACATCTGAATGGCAGCATAAGAATATGCAAAAAGGGAATTTTTGCAAAATAGGTCTCCTTTAACTTGGCACAATTGAGTTTTGCTCTAATGCAAATCAGGAATAGAACACATATTGTTGAATCTGCAACTTCACATTTTAAAAACAGCCACAATTAAAAAAAAAGAAAAGAACGAAAACTCAAATTAAATGTCATTGTTGAAAAGTCTGTTTCAATCAGAAAATTTGTGGCTGTAATACCACATTCCAGAGGAATTTAATAGCAGTGATGACCCAACACACAGACTATCAGTCAGCCCCAACAGGCTTAATCCACTCAGAGGTTAAAAATCATGAGACCTGGAAGGCCATTTTGTTCAAAGTATGTTGACTTTAATACAAGTAGTGCAAGTATTACCATTACCACAGAGAGAAAAGTATAAACCTATCTGTATTCTGCATAGGCAACCTGAGAGGAAAATTATCTCTCTTTTCCATTCTGATGGAACTCCTACTTCCTGCTTCCTGTCCTGTTGTCATGGTGATAATTCGAACAGCTACAGAGCAAGCTGCTTATAAATAAATATATCAACACAAGCAGTTTCGAACATCTGCCTCTGTTTTTGTGCGGTGGGCTCCTCAAAATATCAATTAATGGGAGAGCAACTGTGAAGCGTCAAAATGTCTTCTACATGTGGTATAAGACATACAAAAGTGAAGAAAACAGGCACTTATTTGTTTGGCAGGAGGGAAATTCAACCTTTTACCATAAAATGTATGGTTTCTTATGTCAAAAAATTACGGTAAAAATTTTAGGAAATACTCACTGATCAACATGAAGATTCATGCCACTTGTACTGCTGGTAATTTGATCACCTGCCTCAATAAGCAGTTTGCTGAAATAAAATGTGACCTTTGTACAATGTTATATTTCCAACTATGCTGAATTTCCAGATAAGAAAGGGTCTGGTTGTGTACTGACAGCTAACTTGCGACTGTAGCAAATAAAATATAATATACTGGTAGTTTATGTGTAGCACTGACCAGTGTAGTAAGTACATCTTTTTGGTACTGGGCTGAACTTCCATGATACATCCTTCAGAGATTCAGCTCCATAATGATAGTGATACACAGTCACTGCAGCTTTGCACATACGCAATGCAAATTATCCTTACCTCCAAAGTCCAAAGGTGCTTTGTTGTATTGAGATTTAGCGAATTTGGATGTCGATGCACTACAATAAGCGTATTGACACTTTCACGAAACCAGTTTGGGATAATGAGTTGGGTTTATGAGTACATGGACTGTCCTACAAAAAGTAGTTATCAGAAGACCCTACCATCTAAAAAATTACACCTCAAATCTAGACTTATTTTAATAAGCAAATATTTTTTCATACTGTTTTATATTATATTTTATATATTTTTTTACAGAGAACCAGCATGTGTAAACTATTTCCTCAGTTTTTTGAGTAGTTGACAAGAGTGGGGCCTGTGTGAGCTTCTGCTCCCAAAGGCCATCGGCTTATAGGCTTCAAATGTTGAATAGAATAAAATAGAATAGAATAGAAAATCCCTTTTTTGTCCCACAGTTGGGAAATTGTGGAGTTTACAGAAACAAAGGTTACGGTAGAAGTGGACACACAATGTGCACCTTAGAAAAGTTTGTAGGAATAACACATAGGAAAAAAAAGAAATAGAGTATTGTACGGTGTGTTGTTTTTAAAATATAAATATTTTGTATCTGGATATACAGAGATGTTCTGCTTCTCCTGGTTGGAACACTCATAAGTTAAGCACCTGCCGCATAGAGATGCAGTTTTTTTTAAACTTTTGATCTGTTTTCCATACTTGAATTCAGATATCATAGTATTCTGACACGAGAGCTCTGTTTGTTTAAAAGTTATTTTGTTGATTTTGTAAGAGACCATTATAGGCTCCTGTCCACAAACAAGTAAGATATGTGTCAGTGTACACATCTATATTCAAAAATAAGACTTGACATTAATTTAGGATAAAAATATTAAGTCAAAAAGTGTAAATATGGGCATGCTTTGGTGATGCAGCGGTTAGTGCACATGACCCATGCATGGAGGTCTTAGACCTCAACGCAGCCGACACAGGTTTGAATCCGAACATGTAAATATATTAAGAGGAAAAATTCCACAGTGAAAACAAATATGCAGCCATAAAGATTGTAATTGATTCCAATAAAAGGGTAAAAAAAATTTCTGTCCATGAGATTTTTAACCTAACTTCAGCTTATTATAGAAATACATAGCATATGTCTGCCTCTGTGATCAAGTCTAATTTCAACAAAACCCAATTTAGAATTTTCTTCAATATCAGGACCAAAACAGATATCATAGTTTCTCTCATCTGTTTCAAACCAATCTACCCATTCAGAAAACCATTTATAAAACCCCCATTCCATTAAATGTAGATGATGTATGTTTGGCAAAAGAAAATTATTTAAATCCTTTCATCCCCATTATAACATGGGAAAATATTGAAAGATACTGATTACAGATTAACATGCACACTACAAAGTCAATCAGAATTTGTAGAAGCACATGAGTGATTCATATAAACACATAGGACTTCCAAATGCACACAAGAATCAGAAATACACCAGAAAAAAATTCTGTAATTAATTTCTGATATATAACAATATATATTGAGGCTACAGTCTCACCTAAAATTTATGTGGAAACTATATTTGTTCACAGAAAGGATAATACATAGATCTGTGAACTCGTGTGGAACTCTGGGTCCCTTAGAGAAAAAAAGACCCTTAACCCCACACTGCTCCCCGGGCGCTGCACAATTGCATCCAACTACTCCCCAAGGAGATGGGTTAAATGCAGAGGTAAATTTCTCAAATGTCAGATCACATAAACTCAACCCACTACTTGTTCTGAATCAAAGACTGTTTGCTGTTATTATGTTCGTATATCCAGACCGAGTCAGTGACGGTCCTATGGAGCTGCCCAAACATAAAAACACAGTGTCTTTTCTCATCGGCAAATATGCTGCTTTGACACTTTCAGATGTAATTAATCTACCCTGTTATATAAAGAATGAAATTTTAAGAAAAAAACCACAGGTATAGTAAATTCCTACAGTTCAGCTTCTTGCCAGACTAGGCTAAAGGCCATACTACCAAGCCTTCGTCTCCAAACCATCTGCTTTCATCTGTTCTCTTTCGATCAACTTCATTAGGCTTCTTCTATAGCAATGGTACATACACTTTTCCTCAACAACAAGTTGTTAGCCAAATAGTATTTTCAGTTTGAGCAAAAGCAAAACAGGAAAACATTAATATTAAAATCTCTAGTTTCTCCTTCACAGCAAACAGAAAGGCAGCTTTTTTTTATGAGGGAACATAACATAAAAGGCACTAGTTCATTGTTTGATACTTTAAATTCCTTGTGGCTCTAGAGCTTTTGGTTGCAAGCCCTTGGTCTATCTGATGAAAAATGTGATCCTGTCTTATTACAGCTGAAGCTGAAAGTTTTTAAATCAGTGTTAAAGGTAAAAAAAGTCAATCGGTTACAGTTTCTTTGCCAGCACATATAGGAAATTAATTTAACATTTTTATTTCTGTACAGGGGCCATAACAAGGGAAAGAGCCAATTATACAGGAGTACTGGCCCCTGTTGGCCCCTGTCTATAACCAGCCATCTGTATTCGGGTGAAAAATAAAATGCCTACTGTGGACGTGCCATTTACTGTGTCACTTTAAATAATTATTTGTCACGACAACGATTTCGACAACGACACACTAGTGGTTAAAGTTAAATATTTCTCTTTGCCTCGGATGAATTCTTGTACAATCAATACCATTAATGTTTTACAACCATTCATGTCAATAACAGATGGAGGTAGCATCAACCAAAGTAATAAAGGCATATTGTTCAGTTTTTGTTATTTATGATATCTAATTTGGTGCCATTGATTTTCCAAAGGTTTATTGTAATATTACATACTTCCCCTTTGTGGTTTTACAACATGGGAAGATCAGAAGTGTAATTTATGAGCGTGTGTTTTTGAAGCAGGGCTTTCAATAGCTTGGTTTCAGTTGCAGAGATTGGCCCTTAGAGACAGAAGAAAAAGAGGAAAAATCCCTCTGTGCAAATCTAAAACTATTTCATATTAGTTTAATACTGTCAAATATTAAGTTGCATCATGAAGTAATGCATTTGGCAGATAAATGCTATTTTTTCCTTATCAGTGTGGGAAGAGTTTGGCCCAGAAGTTAAGTGTCCTTCACTATTTTTTCTGAATCTTCTTTCTCTAACACTGGTTGAAATGTTTTGAAAATAGCAGATTTTTTAGGCTTAAAGCACTCAGTTTTTGCTAATCACAGTCAAAATAACTGCTTCACCGAAACGGAAATACAATTATTTCTGCTATAAGGAGCAGAAAACTATTTTACCCCCCTACACTATCAGGATTTGGCCATGAGGGGGATGCCTCTGGGGATTTTGTTGGGACTCATGGGAAGAATCCCACTGTATCCCTGGTTTGAATGCCTTAGACTAGTTTAGCTTTTCTCTAAAAATTTTTTTACTGTTTTACAGAGATTTTGTGTTTGGATACCACTGGCCAATTTTCATTATT